>BMAO01014473.1:0-28895 GCA_019973975.1 Trichonephila clavata | reverse complement strand
CTAATCAAACATACGGCTTTTACCGAAGAAATTCTATATCTCAGTGCATTAAGAAAACATTATTCACGATCCTAATAAGAAGAACAAAGGGGAATACAAAACCTTAAGCCTACAAATACTTTTTCATTATTTTCACAAGATGGCAGTAAGAAAATAAATCTTCTCATCAAATGATCTTTTCTAACAGGAAGCCCATAAATAAAAGTATAATAAGGTAGTTAACATACCGAAAGAAAGGAAATCACAAATAGAGCACATGAATATTTTAAGCCAGGGATTACTACATCTGTTTCTTTAGACGAAAGATAGTAATTTGCTACCTCTGCCTTTTACACCATTATTTAAAAAATACTTTTTAGCCCCATGAGATAATAATTCAACTGAAAACCTCATACGTAGCATTTTGATGCAAAATCTCAGTACATTTTCCCTTAGGAGTAAATCTTTTGCAGAAAGCTTGCTTAATTTATATTTATTTGTTTCCGTCTTGATGCCAGAACAATACCGACATCTTTTGGGTATAATTTTCGTATTTTTCAAGATAAATAAGATATTGTTTCAACAATTGTTAAGAAGAAGTTATGTTATTTACTACATAAAGAAAACTACACTTTTTTTTTACTTATTCACACCAAAAAATATTGATCTTGTTTCTGAAAGACAAATCTGCGTCAGAGAGAAACTTTGTATACATTTATTGTTTAAAATATGTAAACAATTATGAATTAATCACAACAAATAATTAGGGTTTGCAATCCATGTCATATTTTCAATCCCGGATTTCGGGATTACATTTTACAAATACCGGATTCCCGGATCGGTCCCGGGATTAGGATTGGACTATTTATTAAAAATACTTACATGTTAGCATAGTTGAAATTGAATAATAAAACTAAAATATAATTAAAAATTGATTTAATATATTTTAATGAAAGAAATAAAAAGTTAATTCACTATAAAACAAATAAAAATAGTACCAAATGAAATTAAAAAAAAGCATTTCTTCAATTTCTTGTGTTTCTATAAATAAGCTTATAAAAACACAGCTCGTCCAGCGTTTCATCGTTGAAACGGCTTCTTATTTTTGTTACACATTGTCCTGACCGAAGAAAATGCATTTTCGTATTCTTTACTGGTAGGTATTATCGTCATTTAACAGGAGTATGTTCTTTTCAGGTAATCACCACGTCTCCCTCATTTTAAAAAAAAAGACATTTCTTTTTGAAATTTTGATGACAGTGTCGCAAATCTAATAGACTTCATTGGTGCATATACTCTTTGATAACTTTATTTAGTTCTTATGTTACACTTAAATGTTTTTGTATACAAAAATTGATCCAGTTATTGAATCCGAATGTGAATCAATTTCAAGTGTTACTTCATTTGAAATTGAAGATCCAGTTGCATGAGCTGTTAGTAATGCAATAAGATTTGAAGTGTCTCAAGTCTTCCAAGCAGGTCCTCTATTAATTAATGGCATTTAATTGTAGAAGGAACTGTGATAAAATCTATTCTTGAGATGTTGCTTATGTTATTGTGTAAGCATTGGTGTGAGCCACTTAGATCTGTGCGATGTTCTCCCATACGAGAAAGGAGAGCTGTGCATATATATATATATATATATATATATATATATATATATACCTTTAGCCCTTATAGTTGCACAAAAAACTCTACGTACATACTTCATAAACAAAAAATAAATTTTTGAAGAATTAAATTCTTAGAAAGTTTTAATAAAAAAAATTTTAATATAATTTAGACAAAAATTAATCCCGGAATTAATTATTTTAATCTCGGGATTTCCGGGTTGGAAAAAACACCGGGATCCCGGGGCTGAAAACCCTACTAGATACCTTCCAAAAATTGTAATTGCCTCTGTCCAAGTTAGCTGACACAGGACATCCTGAGGGTGGGAGATATGTCTGTTTTCTGACCCCACTCGCGATGGGGAGAAAGTTACAGAAGAAAACAGCGAAAACATATCAAATTTCTGTGTTTAACATAGACACCCGCCTCGAACCCTTCAAGGTTCAACACGTAAGAAAACTGACATTAAACTAGTGCTTCTCAAACTTTCAATACTTGTGATCCAATTTTCAGTCATTATTTTCTTCGTGCCCCCCCTTCATTTAAACAATAACAATGTATTAAATTCATTAATAATGTACTCTGACGTATGTCTACAATACGAATTTAATTACAAACCATGCAAATTATCAAGATAAGTAATAAATGTTTTATATAATTTTATATATGACCGGTCACTGGTATTTGTTAAATTTGTTCTAAAAATCTTTCTTATGTGTTATTGTTAAGTTAATTATTAAAAATACAGTGTGAAGTACTAATACATATATAAATATATTATGAGTGAGTGAGTAAATATTAACGCCGCAATATTGAGCTACATAAGGGCTTTTGGTGACGGACCTCGTAATTTTAAACCATGGTCAAGCGACGAAGACGACACCTGATCTGGCGACACCTGACTCTTTCCTAACTACCACACCACACAAACGGGAGGACAATCAGCTCTCGACAAATTGAAAGCGCATCTCTCCCTTACACCACGGTGTTTTTAATGTTACTGGGATCGAAATGACATGCCAACCACGATCCATAACTTGGCTACCGTGGCTACTATAAATATATTATATCAGAGAGTAAATGCGTATTTTATTTGTATTATGCCAGAATGCATTTTGTTTTGCTTCCTTTCAGTAAATTAAAAATATTTTTAAATAATATTTTATTTTCGACTCTTTTCGATATGTTCGCGCCTACTTGTTGGATTATCAAGGCCCGCCCCCTTGGGGACGCACCCCACAGTTTGACAAAAGCTGCATTAAACGTATACAGTACAAAAAAGTAAATAAAAGAAATAATATGTAACACCAGATTCACAGTACTTTAAAAAAATTCAAATTGTAATTCAGACAAAAATTAATTCTCGGGATTATTTTAATTCTGGATCCCGAGGCTGCAAACCTACAAATAACACTATTTTATTACATTTAGGTAAGGGTTTATGTAAAAATTATATTAATGCCTACTTTGTTTCAAAAGAATCATTTAACTTGTTTCTAAAATGCATTCAATTAAAAAATTATGTTTATCCTCAAAAAATAAATACTTTAATGCAGTAGTCATAACAAATGGTATATAATGATTTATTTACAGGCAAAAGATTCAGTGGATTTTTCATTAAATGCAGAAAAAAATGAAAAACTACTTATTAAATTTTAATTATTAGATACAAAAATGTATTATATATAAAGCATTGCAAATTATGTTAACCATATTTGAACTTAGCATAAATCCTGTTAAAACTCCAAATTTTACATAATCTAGTAAAATTTTTGAAGTACTTAGAAATAAAATAATTTTTTACATTAATTTCAAATAACATAATCCTAAATGTTAAAATTCAATGTATATTTCAATAGAAAAAGGATTGCGAAAAAATTTTGGAATTATTCAATTACATATATTTATGTGTAGTATTATCACATCGACGATAGTGAACTGCTTTTTTCCTTGAGTGGCTTCAACTTATTTACTTTTTTTAAATTTCATACAGAAATGAATTTAATATTTTTTACAATACACTTGTAATCAATTAATTGTTTTCTCACTTTTTTAAGAGCATGTTAAATTCAACAGAACAAAAATTTAACTACTTTTTCTATAATAAGTACTTTTAAATTTTACTATTTATGTTCAACAATTCTCAAATAATTACTGCTTTTCATGCGTTTTTAATGATAGAAAAAAACAGAAAAAAATAATTTTTTTTTAATATTCGCAAAATTTATTGCACGATAAACATTTAATTGAACAATTGAAGAGGGTACTCCAATACTTTTATCGACACCAACACATGTTTACTAAAATCATTAAGATAAATAATCTCATTTTAAGAGTCATTTAAATATTAGGATTTTTCACGAAATGGACTACGAACAAACTTACAAATTAGTTTTTTGACAGCTTCAATTAAGCAAACTACAGAAAAAGCAAAATCTCGACAAAAAAATTTTACATGGAGAAAATAAAACCTTAAATAACACACACCACAAAAAAGACATCGTCAAGAAAGGCAGGGGAAAAAATGGTAGAAACAAATCTGGAAATCATTTTTGTTTTGTCATAGCAGAGCTCATAATTAAGGGGAAAAGTAATTAAGTTTTTCCCATTATAAAGAAAACTGTTGAACGAAGTTGAGTGCGGATACGTCATTTCAGTAATTACTCAACAAGAGATCTAGTCAGGTACGAGGGCTTAATGATCATTTGTTTTTCGAAAGTTGCAAATCGGCATTTTTTATAAAGGTCATTTTAGATGGTTTCAGCATTAAATATAGTGCTCATTTGCGTTTCTTTGCTTATTTTTCCAGTCTAGTTTCCCACCTTGACTAAAATTGCACGATTCGAAGGTATTAAATCTGCAGGGTTTTTTTTTTGTATTGTAATAACGTATAAATAATTGTGATTTAAAAAAAAAAAAACTTCAGATATTTGTTGCATATATCTGAATGGTGCAAAAATATAATTTGAATAATGGGAAAGTAATTTACATCATGGGATTCTTGTCAAAAATATTTTTATGATTGTGGGAATAAAAATGTCCATGGATCAGCTATTAGATATATTTTTAATTTATTTTTAAGCCATTAGATTAAAAACCTAATTAGGGAAATAAATTAGCCTCGTTATATTTTATTGAGATCATTACTTTGAGCTTAAAGGTATACTATTAGCTGGAGGCTAGTTTTTTAGTATTACAATCTATAAGAAACAAATAACGTAAATATTTTCAATGGATTTAAGAGTTATGTCAAAAGCTGCGATATTTATACAATAAAGTTTTATCAGAAAAAATAAAATCCAGCATATTTTGCTTCGGTTTTATACTATTATAGGCAATTATACTCTTAATTTAAGAAGAAAAAAATCAACACAGATCAAAATGAAAATTAAATCCTGAAAAGATTACGCTCCGATTCTTTTATAAATGAATTGTAATTAATAACTCATATTTGTTAACTTTTACAAACACAAAAGTTAATGAAAATAATAAAAAAAAATTGAAAAATAAAGTATAAATATGCAAAACATATTTTTGTGTGTTATATGTTTTAGATAACATCTTAACACTATTTTAAGTAGATTACTTTTACATAAAATTGTCCTATTTTAATTTGTAACATTTCATTAAAGGAATATACTTACAAATTATATTCAAGAGTAAACTTTAATAGTTTAAGAAAAGTCGTTTAATTTAATTGAAATCCAATGATGTTAAAATCATATTGGCTGACTTCCTCTCATCTCACTTTCGAATTGGGATAAACAGTATCCATAGGTGGATAGGTAGGGTGGACAAGTAGTCATGGCCAAGATCTCGGGGTCAACGTTGTTGAATTGAGAATTCAAGTTTTAGTGTCACTGAAGGTCCAATGATATATAGAGACTGATGCACGTTAAATCAATAGAGGATCAAAAAAGTCCTCCCACTGTAGCCAGTGTCGTAGGCAACAATGGGTTAGGCAGTGACGCGCATTGGAATCTTAAATCTCAGGGGGACCCTCAGACCCAAACCACCAAGCGAAGCCGAATTTGCGATATTATTGAAAAGAGAGAGAAAGAGAGTAATTAATGTTATTTTCAATATTTTTATTTTTCTATAAACTGTTATTTGAAAACAAAGGTCCTAGAAAAAATCTTACCATGATTATTATTACATCTTAACAAAACTTAGACAAGAAGCTATTCCTTCCTAGTTATATTCAGGATTTAACAGTAATATGATTCATAATAAGGTAGTTAACTGTTTCATTATTTCGCAAGCGTAGTCGATTCTGCAATGCACTGATGTAATTTTGTTTCCCGTCCTCCGCTCTTTTGCAGAAGTGTTCTTTTTTTAAAAATAATTATAATAATATTGTTATGTATTTCCTTGTTCATGCATATTTTTCGCATCATTTCCTGTCTATCTTGGTGGACCATTTTGTTACTCTAAGACCCCTTGTGGATGGGTTCGATCCTCCCTAATAAATAAATAAATAGCCATGGAATCCTCAACGACGTTTTGTAGTGCAGTATTAAATTTCTCGTGCCTTATAACATCAGTAAGTACTCCAGTACATACAAATTGTATGGGATAAATTATAAAACTGAAATTATGGATAAAAAAGAAACTCAGTGGTGCGACTTAAGCCCCCCAAAAAAACGCCAAGGAAAAGAAGATAATAAACGAAGATTGTAGCTATTTATATTTAAAAAATTCATATATTTTCAATTTTTTGCTTAATAAAATCCAACCTTGTTTGGACCCTTATTTTTTTTTCTGCACCAGGAGCCATTGATACCTAGCCACGCCACTGACTGTAGCGATATCGAATTCTGAACATTTTTTGGAGAAATACTTTTAATTTGAGTATTAAAGACTGTGTGTGTGTGTAGAAATTTTTATTTATTCCATGTGTGTATATTTTCCGTAACTATCATTTTTTTTCCCTTTGCACGGACATTTTTTTATGATATTCACAAAACAAACCAAAATTTTTTGTCTTATTTATGTGGGTGAAATCAAAATCTAAATATTCAAACAAACTGATTAATTTATGGTTATATTGTAACAAGAAGCTTTGAAAACAAATTATTTTTTCACAATGTATATTTGAAGTAAATTTGTTGCGAAAAATTTAACTAAAAGTATAAAATATAACAGATTTCATTTCAAAAAAGTGATTTACACACAGATGATTAAAATTATCCCTGTTAATCAAGCTTTCGTTCTTGTTGATAATATATTTTAAAAGGAAAATATATCATTCACATGTCATATTATTGGATTCTTTGGACGATACAATCAGTATTCAAAAAGAAAAAATAAATAAAACATCATAAACACAGATTCTTTTGAGAACTATATCGTTTAAAAATACCGTTTTCTTTAATGTATTTAAAACAAACAATCTTGATTGGGAATCAATATGAAAGCTTTTTTTTAAATAAGCCACAAACAAAGATTAATTAAAATAAAAGCAATTAATTTTGATGTGAGGATTTTGACACAGAAACTAGATCGTGAATATCACGTAGTACAATATTCGCTTAGAAATATTTTTTTTTGAAAAAAGAAAATTAAATGTGGAAAGTATTGAAGTTTCTGCCATGGGAAAGTTATAATTAACGAAAATGTTACTTAATAAGATCAATGTTAACTGAATGAATTAAAAGATGCACATTACTTCAATAATTAATAATCTCCAAATGACAAGCTAGATAGGAAGTTTAATGGTCATTTGTATTAGGAATGCTACGAATCGGTAGTTTTTGCGAGTGATTTTATTTGGATAGTTCATTAATTATATTAATTATTGAATTTAATTTCCATTTACCGTAATTAATCATCTAATTATTTTATGAACGTAATGAGCTACCAAATTTAATATCACGTAATTACCAAAGACCAATTATTTTTATCTTATAATATGAATTCCAAAAAGGATAACTTTTTGTGGTGAGTGGCAAAAAATGTTTAAAAGTGCTACAACATATAATTATTATTAAAATCACTACATATATAATACTAACATCAGCACAAAAAAATACATTTACATTTCGACTATTTCCACCAAAGGAAACATTTCTTGTTACGGAAGTAATGACTTCTAAAAGGTCGCGGGGTTTCTCGCGGGAAATATCTCAGACATATATCCGACGCTTATGTTCTAAGGCAAGTCAAAATTTGACATCCCTTTACCCTAGAGAGGGGGCCGACACAAGTCCCACGACATTCTTTGGCTTAAAAGTCCACTGCAAGAGGGGGACAAGGATCTATAGCCGAATAGCAATCCTGACTACATCCAAACAGAAGCTTTTCGCATAGCGTGATACTTGGGAGGGCATGACGTATTCGATATTTATAGAGACACGGAAAGGGGAGAAACGAAGGAGCTTCAAAGACACCAGAGAAACATTTCTACACTCTTCAATACTCTACGACGCCCCTACATACTCCTGACTTCCAGATTCACTTGAACTCTCTCACACTTACAATGATCTATCAATGTTGTCCTCACGCAGCCTTTCAAAGGGGTGATCCGACATCAACAGCACTGCACCCTAGTAGTGCCTCAGGACCATATCTAATTAAGTACTAAATAAAGATAGTAGAGATCTTTGGATTTAAATAATAAAATAAATGAGGTGAATTTTGGTTTGGGCTCAATGAAGTGTTTTTAGTGAAAAACTATTTACTAATTTAAATTAAGGTTACCCACAAATACAGAACTTATTATTAATTAAAAAATTAGTGAGAAAATTGACTCATGGTTTTCCAAAGCGAATATATTCTTTATTGAAAATTGTTTGCCGCTAGGAGGAACATCTACTGCGTGGGACAATCAGTCATAGCTATTATGGCAAGAGCGGTTACAAAATTTAAATTGTTAATACAATTTATTTGCATATTTAACTAAACGGTTCTCGATATTTTGGAGTTTAGAAATTGTTTCTTTCATATTTCTTCAGAAATAACCGATAAAAAATATGTCAAGTTCAAGAGAAAAAATACTATATAATTTATTTAAAACTATAAGAAGTTGAAATAATTGAACTTCTCCACAAACATTTTTTAAGCTATTTTCAAGGCACGTGATAATTTTCGTTGAAATTACGCTTGCGTTTATAAAAAAACCTTAGAAAAATCTGATTTTTTTCAAATATTTTTTTCTTAAATAACTAGAAATTGCAATGAAATTCTAGAATAATAATGCAGAAATTTTGAAAACATGCAAGAACGATATTACACTAAATTTTATTTATAAAACATATCTGCATTCAATGAGAAAGAAATATTGAGAGAGGGGAAAAAGAGACAGCTACACTCAAGCACAAAATATATCATTATTTTTTTATCATATTTTTGAAACCGGTATCATTGAAAAAATTCAAATAAATCTAGTTGTGAATAATGCGAAAATACAAAAATTCATCTCTGATGTAGGTATCCAACTTTGCTTAGTTTTTGAAAGCATTTGCAGGATAATAACTTTCCACAGAAGTAATAATTTTAATCAAAAAGTACAAGAAAAAAAAACAAAGTTACAAATTGTTTTAAATATACTATTATATTGCAGGGTATATATGAACAAACTTCATCTATAGTTTCCTTTCATTTAGTTCAATTACTTAAATAACAGTATTTACTACAAGACAGCATTTTCGGTAGTTTTAATAAATATTTAAATTTGATTAAAATTCCACATTTATCGAATAATTTTAATTAAATTAAGTTTTATTTCCCTTCGATGCTTTTGTAGTGATCGTTTTTTTTTAGAAAAAATAAAATATGATTCACACATAAAATATTTTCGAATTATATTGACAATAGCTTAAGAAAACTATTACTCGTCATAATATTTTCATATCATTTTAAATATAAATTAATTTTTAATTCAATCCTTTTAAGGACATCGAATTTGATATTTTTTTACATTTTCAAAAGCTCTAAGCTTTTTTGAATTCTTAGGATTATTATCATTTTAAAATAATAGTTACATCAAAAAAACGAATACTCATGTATTTTCTCATTTGAGGTTTCATTCATTTTTCCCTTCAATTTTAAATAGTAGAAACATATACCAATTATTTTATGCAACTTATATTCTATTTCTACAGGAAAAATTTAAATGCATATTAAGTATTATATATACACATCACTGGAGTCATTTTTTTTATCCTGAAAGATTAAAATACTAAAACATAAAATGTCTACGGTCCCTGTTTGCTAACATTAATATTTTTGTTTTTGATTTGTTCTTAAGAACGAATGTTAATGGAATGACCAATTGTCTACTATGACCTTAAAAAAAACCAGCTTCTTTCATTACTAAAGTGGTTTGGGTTTACTTAGAAGTGTCATTTTTTTTTACAAAATAATGCTTGATAAAATTACATACTTTGTTTTTTTTTATTATTTAGACATGATAGTTTGATTTGAATTTCAGTACTGCGTATTGTATTGGTTTCCTTTATTGGAATATGAGTTAAGTTTTATCTTAATAAAAACATCAAACTTTTTTATACTAATACATTTTAACGGGAAAAATATTCCATTGGCCTGTAGAAATTTGTTTTTTTTTGTTCTAAAAAAATGTTCTTGTGAAAGGTTTTTGTGTCTTAATTTTTAACTTTATTTTTTTTACTCTTTTCACATTTCACTCCCTGTTCTTTTTAGGAATTATCACGTTTATTCTAGAATATTTAGGTTCCTCCCGACATTATTTGCTGGTGAAGGAATAAAAGTCATATATTTTAACAAAAAATAACATTAAATAAAAAAATCATTTAAAAAGTTTTTTTTTACTGAGTGTTCCTTATATGTACTATACATACGCACTGAATACAAACTGGCATTTAAATAAACATTAAGCTCTTAAATTGTAGGGAAAACCTTCAAGTTAATTAGGAGCACAAAACTTTAATGAAGAACTCGTAAAATTGTCCTTTGCCTCAACTTATATTTCTGGCCTTAAGCTAAACATAAACAAAAGAAAGCTGTGCAAAACGTAATGCACTATATTTCGTGGAAATTTTCTCTGTGTAAAGAAATTCTCAGACAGCTATTCATCAACTTAATTTTAATAAAATATTTCCTTAATATCGTATTAATCAAAACAACTCATAACATATATGTTTGCAGATATTTAAATTTATTTTTTCAAGAATTATTATTATTTCTCTTAAATTATATTTTGAAAATAGAAACGTAAAAAACACACTACGTATATCATATCTTTTTAAGCATTTCAAGTACTTGGAGAAAAATGCAAAAAAAATGTCTTTGCAAAAAAATGTGTTTATTTGTTTACTTACCATAAAAGCTTGCATATAGCGCGAACTTTTATCACAAAAATAAGATCGAAATTTACGAGTAAGCATTATACGCCGAGTATAAACATGAGAACATTAAATTAAAGAAAATATAAACGCATAAAAAGGCTTGACTTCTGTATACATCTAAATAGTGTTTCCTTAAAATAAGTAACGTTTCTTATGGAATTAAAGTGTTTTAGCTCCAGAAGTATACCATTTTTTTCTAAGCCTTTGATATAATTCCTCGAATATGTACTTCGGAACTTAAGAGCATTGTACACTTACATTTCAGGATTCCTTCTAAAAACGAGTTGCGCTTTATACAGTGAATATACCTAAATATAACAAAGTGCAGCTTGCTATACGCCGGATTGTTTGGTACTTTTATCTAAGGTATCAATTCGAGCCATTTTATAACATGAAACATATTATAAATATTTGAAATATTTGTTTTATGTCCATGCACTATCAAACAATGGTAACATTGCCAGACGTCACGTGATTACTTCAAGAAAAGATTTTTTTTTTTAGTACGAAACACAAATTTGCACCTTTTCTTGACGAAATTGAATAGTTATTTACAATTATAAGGTGCCCGTAATATGTGATATATTTAAAATAATGAATTGGAATATTTCTTAACCTAAGTTATTTAAAATAAATTTGGCTTTGCATTATAAGAAAATTATAAATATATTTTGCTTCAAGCATTGAATTAAGATCCAGATGAGGAATTCTCGAATTGTAATTTTATGTCAGAGACATCAATTTAAATAAAATTTCTATTCACACTGTGATTTTAACTATAATTAGGTATTATATAATTATAAAATCTTATATAATGTACAATATTAATTATTTGATTTTTTCTCTCTAACTGTGTAAAAAAACTACAAAACAATGAGTATTTTAATACACCTTTGTGCACATAAAACGTGATTTGACACTTAAGATTTTCTAAGTGTTATTCTAAGTGGTACTGTTATTTTAATTTTAACTCTACAAATTCTTTACCTAATATTAAAATATCAAGTTACATCAGCTTTTCAAAAAAAATCTCATCATTGATCATGCACTTTGCTAAAAATAACTATTAGCGTCTTGCATTCCTTGTTTATTATTACGTTTAACTGTTACGTTTCGTTAGAACTGTTTTCCGCATGGAACTCCGAATTTTTGGCCTCACCTAAAGTTTTGTGGACCAAAAAGTTTTTTCCGACCATTTATCAACGGCTAAAATGTAAGAAATTCTTTACTGATTTTAAGGTTTACCATATTCTAACAGGATATTTAAATTTTAAGAGCTATTTATCTAGATTTAATTTAGATGGTAATAATATTTTTTCTTGTGATTTGGATGCTGAAACCGCGGATCATGTCTTGTTGTATTGTAACCTATATTTTTTTTTAAAGGAGGACATTTTAAAAAGGACTTCAAACGTTTAGGCATTTCTTGGCCACCTGTTTTGTCTTTATTGGTCAATTGTACTGAAAGATTTAACGTTTTAAGGAAATGTATTTATTGTATAGATTTTTAAAGTTTTATAGGTACCTCCCTTCCTTTTATATTTGTCTCTTAAAAGTATTTTCAATTTGGATTTAAATTTTATAAGGATGTTACCACTTACGTCTGTAAGACTCATGTTATGCAATGTGGGGCATGAGAAGTTTTGCAAATACATTTATTTAAAAAAATATTACTTCTATACACTTTATTAAATATTTCATTTTAATGAAGTTTATAAATTTCGTTCCAAACATGCGTATGTATTTATGAGCTTGTGCCTAAAATTTCGTTAATAATATTATAAATTTAATTTAACATGTAATTAATCAGTAAAGATGTCTTTATTTGATATGGCAATAAGGGATTTAGAAAGACATTATCATGTTATTTGAATTTAGATGAATTAAACTGAGTTATTAATTTATTTTGCATTGTTGAGTACAACATATTTAGAGAACCTTTTGGATAATAGCTTCAAATTTTGTAAAACTGGACATTATTTCATGTATTCTTCGAGAATTATTTAGAGAAGAAAAATTAGTATATAGACTGATTTCCGGGAAGTGATATTATTCTCGGTCTTAATGGAATTGAAGTGAAATGTATCAGCAGTGGATCTGAGTGATGTACATTTGATGAGGGTCTAAAAGAACTATTTTAATATAATTTTTTTATATTAGTAAATCAGAAATCATTAGGTGACATGAAAACAATTTATAAAATTTTCAAGGTGAAGAAGAAAACCTTATAAAATGTTTATTTACATTAAAACATTTACGTATATTGAGCAATTAAAAATGGATCAATTTTGTAAGGAGTTGTATAAAAAACGGTTGTCCCGAAGCTCAACACAAGCATGAAGTGAAAGAAAGAAGCATATAATTTCTGTAAAAATAAAAAAAAATAACAAAAAAATCCCATAGCATTCGGTTAAGTAACAAGTAGCATATTTTTAAAATATGTGAACAAATAACACCCCTCAACAATCGCTTCATTATGTGCTATGATCTCAAATTTCACAATTTCATAGTTATTTTTTCACTAACATGATTGTACAGGACCAGTCTGTGAATCACAGTCACAAATCAAACAAAAACATATATTTATAAATAATGTAACTAAAATATTTATTAGACAGAGTGAGAATACATATTTTTCTTTTTTTAATGTACATTATATGGCATTGTTAATGATGGTATAAGTATGATGATAGATACAAAGAAAAATATATGGAAAGCCTAATTTTTGAAGTTCTTCCAATTTGATACAGCATTTATTGAAGATGAATTATCAGTACATTGTTCGTTAAAACAATTCGTGCACAAAAACATCAAAATGGGTATGACCATAAGGACATCAATATAATTCATATTATTTGGTTATCACTATTTATAGGAATTATTGAAATATTTGGAACTATTAAAATCAAATCTGTTTTTACAAGATTAAAATTATGAAATAGAGGTAAAGTGTTGAAAAATTGTCCAAATTTTCTAACAAAATATCTCGTTTATGTAATGTATGTGTATGAAACTTCCTCGAAGTTTTTCTTATTTTTAGCACTCTCATTTAATTGTGTAAAACGTGTGTATCGAAAGTTAAAAGAATCGTAAGATGAGCAATAACAGATTTAAAATTTAATAAGAGTCAAATATTAAATTGAGAAGGCGTTGACATTTCAAAATATTTCATACATATCGCCTTTTCTACTAAATGTTCTTCAGTGAATACTAAAAAAGGACTTTTTCCTCATTTTTTACTTGGTGTAGGGATTTGTAAAATAATTTTTTTTTAAAAGAAATTAATTATCATTTATTACATTAAACACATTATCCTCAAAGTGGATAAAAAGTGTGACGCGTTACCTTACAGAGATTCATCCTATAACAACCCAAATAATTTCTTTGATGCCATTGTAAACCGAACTGCCCTTTTACAAATAATATTAATTGTATACAGCGATTTTTTAATTTTTTTGAAGTAAAGAGTAAAGCCCATTTTTAATAGGGGAAACGCTATGACAGCTCTTCAACAATTCTTGGACAAGTTATAAACAAGATAGCATTCAGAGCTTCTTTAGAAGAAAGACTCGAACCGTAAACCGCATTAATTTTTTTAAGTATTTACATAAATGGTAGAATCATCTACCAATCAATTCGTTTGTATCCATGTTAATTCTCTTCCGTGTTCATTACAGTTTACTCGCGTGCGATTAATTCCATTATAATAGATTAGTCAGGGACATTGCTTATTTTATTCTTGATCTTGTGATGTGTTATGTATGACATTTCCAACCATGTCAAGAGTTCAATTAGAAACTTCTCAGTAACGGAATAAAAGGAATTTTATTGTTACAAACGTGTTTCATTCCAACTTTCAAAATGAAGGATCAAAAATTTAATCTACCGTTTTATTTATGGAATGAATACTGCAAATATACTGCAGGCCACCGTAAATACAACACCCTGAAGGAAGCACGCAAATAACAAGAAATTTACAACATGCATTTGCGGAGGTGAGATATGCAAAATATTAGAATTTCAGCGCAGACACACATCTCGCATGCCTGTGGCACCACCTCAAAGTGCTATTTAAGGCTTGGAATTTCAACTATTTCAAGTACGGCAATTGTGTGTTTCTTGTAGTTTTTTTCAAAAAAGATCATGTATGTCTCGTAGAAAACCGCGATCAGCTTTTGATCAAGTATCCGAGTTCGACAGAGGAAGGATAGTGGTCTACCGAAATTGTGGATTATCTTTCAGGTAAATCGGTAGTCGTGTTGGATGAAACCAAACAACTGTAATGCGGATATGTGACCGTCTGATGCAGGAGAGTACGACGGACCGATGTGGTCGATCGCATCCACCTCACTGCACCACTTCACGTGAGGACAGGAAAATTGTGCGCATGGCAGTGACGGATCGCTCAGTGACATTATGAACCATAGCACATTGGTCCTGCATCGGGTATTATGGTATGGGGTGTTTTGGATATCACTCTCGCACTCCTCTAGTACGCATTACCGGTACTTTAAACAGCCAGCGCTACATCTCCGAGGGGTTGGAGCCAGTTGTCCTTCCTTACCTTCAGGCTTGGCCAAAGCCATATTTCAACAGGATAATGTGCAACCACACGTGACACGCATTGTCCAAAGGTTCTTCGTTAATTACCAGATTGAATTGCTTCCCTGGCCGGCTCGCTCTCTGGATCTTTCACCGATAGAAAACATGTGGCCCATGGTTGCTCAACGATTGACCCAGATTAAACCCCCATCTACCACACCAGATCAACTTTGACAACGTGTGGAAGCTGCTTCGCCTGCTGTACCCCAAGAACAACATCCAAAGTCTCTTTGAATCAATGCTGAGACGTGTGGCAGCGGTGATCACCAATGGCGGCTACTCTGGCTACTGATTCTGGCAGGAACCACACTTCACAAAAGTCTATAAATTTAATCATTTGATACTTGGTCAACATGTTATGTACAACATAAATTTTGTTGTGCTATCCCTTGTCTTTCTTGGTGTTGCATTTACGGTGGTCAGCAGTGTATATATATTGGACTCCTTTAAGATTTATCAACCATTTTTTTCATAATTATGCGTTCTTTATGTCATTATTATTTAAAATCACTTTTATTTGCTAAGACCTACATTCAATGATAAAAAATCGAAAGATATAATACTAAAAATAAAATCTATCTGTTGGACTCTTGAGAACTCTGAAGATTACTACTATCTAGATAAGATACTTAAGTATTTAAAAATTATAAATACATATGAGTAGTTTACTAATTCCACTTAGCTACTTTGTCTTATAGAAAAATATTGAAAATAATATTAAAGTTAAATTTTTTTAAATATTCACATGTACTTCATATACTTTTTTTCTTTACCTGGTGTTAATCTTCGTGTACATTTAACGGGCCCCTAAGATACCAATTTTCTTCTAAGATGATTAGATTAAACTTCTGGACAATTTTCCTTGATTCTTAACGCAGTGTGTAATAATTTTAAGCAAAGAATATTAATATTTCATGTTTTAAAAACTTGATAACGTAAATAATTTACTTACTTACGTATTCAATTATTTTTATTTTATTCAATACATTCTTTTAAAGTTTAAAAGCCATTATTGTATGCGTTTTGTATTCGAATGCATTAAGTGTTGACTTATTAAGGTATGCGACTACTTGCTACCCCATTTTTTTTCTTTGAAAAAATGGAGATATGGGATTTTTGTGACGTTTTTAGAGATTTCCTTAGTACATTTTAAGAAAAATATACTAAAAAAATTATTATTTCTAAAATGTGAAAAAAACTGATACAATTTTAGAAAATACAACCTAAGAGCGGCCCATTCTGTACCAAAAGTTTATGGACAAATTTTCACTTTTTCAATTATGATGTGCTCTACGTTACTCATTTTTAAAAGGACCTTTAGGATAAGAGATATTTTATTTTTTATAAAAACTAAAACACTTTATGTTAGTTATTACATGAAATTGCTTAAAGAAACAGTGATTATATTCACAAAAGGGACTGCAAATTCTGTAATAAAACAGTTATTGATAAACCTGCAGGTTAAAACACTTTTACTATTGTATAGAACATACACAAAAAATTTCAGTTAAATATTTTCAAAACCTTTTTAGCAATCGCTGTCCCCATTTGAGCATTTAAAAAAAAAACACACATTTCGAGTAAAATGCTTTTTAAAGTATGACATCTTGCTTAAAGTAATGACATCTGCTTTTGCTAAAACATTTATAGTTTCTGATCTAGCGTACGGAAAATAATGAATTTGGTATTTTTATAAAGCTAATAAGATGGCCTATAAATACAATTATAAATCGATTTGTCAATTTTTGGCATAATTCACAATTTTAGGGTAATCGGACACCTTAAGTTAAATACAAAATAAGAACAATAAACATGATTCCCTTAGAAAATCATTCCATATTTATATATAATATATCAGTATATACGTAACGGCGAAGTTAGAAAATCCGGTATTCTGTAGAAAGATTAGGCGTTGTATAACGCGTCTATCCACGATTGTTTCAATAAACCTCTTAGGTAAAATTAACCTTTTTAACTGTGATTTCTGTTGAAACGGAATTTATACAAATTAGAGTTTCTGTTTAATTCTTTGTATTAGAGTAGCCCCGACGATGGTTGAAAATGGAAATTGAAGCGTTAGTCAGTCTACGGCCCGAGGTCATATAGTTAGTCAAGCTATCTTAAAGAGTGACATGGTACGATTTACACAACCATTTTTTTTTAATTTAAGATTTTTCATAATTTTTTTGGTTGCCTCATATGAGTATGTATGATGTAAAATAGATCTTGTGCTCAAAATTTCATAAAACGTTTACCATTACATTTTTTAGGAAAAATATTTGAAACTATTAAGGTGATTTTAAAATGCAACTCCTTCTACAAAAATTGATGCATATAAATAAAATTTGATTTACAAGTACGTCAAGCTATGTGTAACATGCATTAAAATTTTGGTACGGGGTTTGAAATAACATAATTGAAAATCGTATTTTTTTTTTTTTTGCAGCATTAACTTCAATTTTGGGCAATTCATCATCGTCTAGTTGTTTCATGCCTATGGAATATGATTCCTTCTCCTGCACTACAACTTGCTCCTCCATTTTCATGCCGCAAAGGAAAAGGCTACTTTTTTGTTGAACAAATTTAAGTAAAATGCCTCATTTTGACATTAACGCAACAAACCCCAAAGTGCAACTGGAATATTCTGAGCCTGAAGCACATGTTAAGAGACACCTTGTGTGTGTGCCACCCGATATTTTTAACGAAACGGAAATGTATTTCATACTCTGCCGTTTTCTCACCAAGCATTCTATAGATTGCTTAAGCAATGTGCGAAATATGAACAATTTTATATATTACTGGCTAGTTTTAGGCAATTACGGAATGCCTACGCATTCTGCAGAATGCCGGATTTTAAACTTTGCCGGTACCTCATACAAGCTTTTGTAATTTAAAAACTTTTCCAGATTCTTAATCATTTATTATTTCATATAGGTTCAATTTAAAATACATTTTGATTTCAGAAATATTTATGTTAGTTATAATTTATACAATATGAAGAATATCCAAAAACTAAAACATACTTTGAATTGAGTTGTAAGGGCGTAAAATTTCCCCCAAATGGTATATATTGATTTGTAATATTTTTTCATTGGACTATTTCTCAGACTGAGTGAAACTTCTGTTTAAATATCGAATTATTCATAACATTCTATAGGAGAGAAAGGAGTCCGTGAAACATTCTAAAATTCGATCAAGTTGACCGAGAGAGAAAGTCAAGTTGCGATCAATATTTTCAACGTGGAATTGATCGTAATGGAATACGAAATTGAGGAATTCAAATTCAGGTCAGTGATCAGCGTCTCTGAAGGTATTTGTTTCAAGATTTGATTTGCCTATTGCAGGAAGGGGAAACTGGAATTCATTTCAATTCTGTCTGATGCCGTTGATACGGGAGAAATATGTCAAGTGCTGCCGCCTACTTGAGAAGTATCTTACTCTTCGGAAGAATTACTTGGGAATTTTAAATTGATATCAGATGCAGGTAGGTGCATAATAAACGTATAGCATATATAAAAGCACAAAATGAATATTTTTACACATGCGATGATTTCAATAAAATAGTAAAATGCTTCACGGAATTATTTTCAAGCTTTTGTCAATGTATTATGAATATATGTATATTTGTTAAATCTGAAATTTTAAACTAAACATTAAATTACAAATTTTTTTAAAAAAATATTTAACCAAAAACATGTTTTAGAGTCCTTATTTTAAGATGACGAAATAAGAGAGATATTTAAATGGGGTGCTAATTTATTACAAAAAAACACTTATTAAAACTCTATAATTTTAATATATATTTAGATATAAATTTATTTATTTATTATAGACAAATCAAATATTCATTCTTGGGAATTTAAACTAATGCCAAATTTTTTATACTTAAGACTAAATTTGTTGCACATTTAGAAAAATCTGTTTTGAAAATTTGATTTAAACATTGAACATGATCTAAAATTCAAAATGTACCAGACAATTTACTGTTCTAAAAATTATGCCTAAAAATCTTATCATTAAAATTTTTATTTATATCCAAGAAACACATACATTTTATACATTAATTTTTATTAAACGGTATTTAACTATTTCTTTAACCCCTTAACGATCGGACAATTTTAAAGAAAACGATTCTAAAAGTGCCTATTTTTTTTATTCAAGAAAATTATATAAAACTAAGTACATGCTCAATATATGTATTCATTTTTAATCTTTGGATTAATTTTTAGCTTGAAATACGAAATTTAATTTTTTAAGTAAAGCAAACATTTAGGGTTATAATCATTGAATGTTGGCATTCCAACACAGAGGAAAAATTTTCAAAAACATGTGTTTTAAACATTAAATGAATTTTATTACACTTTTGCATATTAAAAATAAACATTAGTAATTTTTTTTAGAGATAGTTTCAAAACATGAGATGCAAAGGCCAAAATCACAAACTGGACAGTAGTACCGAGTTTCCTTTCTGCATCTCTTATTGTTTACATCTCTTTTGGAACAACAAACTTTGCATTTTCTTAATGGTTGCCACTTCTAATCAGTTAATTTTTTTTAAAAAAATCTATACATTGCATAAGATATTTCGACAGCTAAATGAATCCCAATCATTAAAAATCATAAAGAAGAAAATAAAGCAAAGTGGACTCTGTAAATAAAGCACGCCATAAAAGGCGGGAAAATATATCTGAGAAATACTAAGCCATTAGTTCTACAGACTACGAAAAATGAATAAATATCTTCTAAATAACATGCTGAATCTGAATGGGTCAAAGACCCTATCGATATCGCAAGAGATCAGATGAATTTTTAAAAAAGTTATTCCCGCCATAAATACCTTCAGTAGAAAAGAATATGTTCGCATTATTAAAATTAATTATTTGTAAAGGCATCTTCACATTACACTCTGAATATAGAATGACTACTAATTGCGTATAATAGAAAATTGGTAATATTTTTTTTAATGGTAAAAGTCTGGAGTTTAAGTTTTTTTTTTTTTTTATTTTTTTTTTTTATCATGGCATGTCAATTTCGCGGCATCATTTGAATTAAAAATACACTTTCGAAGAAGACATTCCATTTCTAATATAATTTAATTGTGTTTGATATTTTGTTGTTTGAAAGAAACATTGAAGCTTCCAACGTCTTTTAAGCTTTTAAACATGTTTAAAGATAGGAAAATATATATGACAAAAAAAGGCTAAAATGTTTAATTAATTTTTTTTTCTAGAAAAAAAATTTGAGCTCATTAATTTTAGGTATTCAATCAAAGTATACAAACTGTCCCTTAAAAACTTTTTAACTACTTATAAAAAGTATTATATGAAGGAAGATTAGGATGAATGCATCAAATCCTCAATAACGCTGGCCTATATGTACATGATAACTTATTATACGTGGACAGTATGTTGCTGTTTTAATTAATTAATTAAATTATAAGATAACGACACATTTTACTGATTGTATAAAAAACCATTAAAATAAACTTACATTAATGGTTTGTTCACTGGAATTAAAATTTATCTAAAATTATAAACTGATTATTTACAACATATTTCATATTTTAAAACTTTAGTTACTTACTACACATTATTTGAATTGAGAAATAAATCATCAAAATGCTATGAAAATTCACGTAATGACTTTTTTCTTCAATGTATCGGACATCATCTCCTATCACTTGAATAGTTACCCTAAGAATAAGGATTTAAGGCACATTGACAATAAGCTTTTTGCGGCAGAACAAATCCAAAACCATAATTCAAAGTAGTTTTTAAAAGAAAGGAGAGCGTTTATAAATGTAAAGAAAAAATATTCTTTACCAAAATATTTTACTTTTATCTCGGCCATAAACAAGAAATAATTTATGTAAATCAAGCAAATCTCTTTAACTGAAGAATTTTGATATCACGTGTCATCAAGGAAATGATTTTTTCCCGAACGAAGAGAAATGGAAATTCAAAGAACACAGACATATGTCCAAAGGAGACAGAAGCAAATCGATTCACCTCTGCAAAATGAAGATATTTTCTGAAGAACCACATAAATAAGGGATCTAATGAGGCAGTTAATATGCCGAAAGAAGGGAACCCGTCGATTCACAAAATAGAGCTTATGAATATTTTAAGCCAGGGATTCCAACCATCTGTTCCATGAAAGGAAGGGGAACCATTTGCCCTTTCTCTTCCACCCCATTATTTTGAAACTTCTTCTTCATCCCAGGAGATAAGATTTTGACTGTTAGCCTCCCATGAGCATTTTGAGGAAATACCTACTTATTTTCAACTGGTAATACACGATCTGAGAAAGCGATACTCGGAGTTTTTTGTTTGTTTGTTTTTTTTCTTCATGTCAATTTGTATTCAAAAGACATGCATTGAAAATAAAATAACAAAATCAATATGTTTTTACAAATTTTGTTAGAATTTAATTTTAGTTTTATTCGGCTAATGATTACAAGAATTTCTTTTTAAAGTCATACTAATTAAATCTGGCTTTCTATTGTAAGCAGTAAGGCAACAATACGTATAAGTTTATATTCATATCTCCTCTACTAAACAAGAATGGAAAATATACATAATAATTGTTTATATCACTTATTATTTTTATTTATTTTAATGTAATTAATTCAATTTAAATGCGATAGGGTAAGCATAAGTGTAATCAAAAATATAACCCTTTAAGACCCAGACCGCACGTACGTGCTGGAGCACTCAACGCTCCAGGGGTAACAAAAATGTTTTTATTATTTTTATAGTACCATTGAGGTTAGTGTAGTGTTAATAATGAAAATAATGTAATATTTAAAGATAAAAATACTTCGTATCTTAACCCGCTTAAATCCACATTACCATACGAGCTTGGTCTCAAAGAGATGAGTTGTAATTAAGAATACGAATATGAAAAATAAATGACGAGAACTTATGTTAATTTTTTGTCTATAACAAAGATTAAGGCATGTATTATTTTAAATAAGTCATTTATAATCAAAAGGAATCAATGCCACTTTAAAAGTAGGCCTTATACAAAAATCATTAAAAGCATAATTAGAACTATATTTTGGTAAAAAAATTCCATAAGAACAAAGTTGGCTAGATAATCGAAATGTTTAAGGCATGTTTATACTTCTGAAAGATGACGTATATTCAAACTTCCCGAAAGGCGCATAAATGTCTCTAGTATTTATCCACATTTATCGTTTCACCAGTATTTATCCACATAGAGCGTATTCACTTAGTAAGTTGAATACGCCTCTTGTTTAGTAAAGAAGGCCTTTAAAAAAGGAAGAACCTATTGCCAATCTCATCCGATTTGGAATAAGGTCTTGTAATAAGACTAGGAGAAGGTGGATTTTCTTTCCGCGATATTGCAGAAAGACTTTTCATGAATGTATAAACTGTGCATTACTGCTAGCACCAAAGGTAATTGGTTGATATTGCCGAGTAAAACCTAGGTTATGGGTGGCCATTTGACATAATGAGATTGATGATCGCTGTGTTCGGTGCAGGGTTTGCACTAGTCACACTGTTTCTACAGCATAGATTTGATCTGTAGTTGGTGGAGAAATGAAACAATTGACTTGTTACAGATAGGTTACTTGGGTTAAACACTTTAAATAATAGTTCAATATTTCATCAGTTTTTATTAACACTCAGAAAGAATTTAGTTATTTTAGTTTTCTGAAGAAATTCTGAATTCTTAATACAAAGTTGTTGATAATGGACAAGTGTTTGTAAATTTCACATATCTACAATTATTTATTATATAACTCCCCGAATTAAAATCATGTATTTTAATGAAATATCAAGGAAGCACTTGTGTATTTAAATAGAGGTTGTACAATATTTTAAAATCACGTGAACTTAAATTATTTTGAAAGCAATAAAAGTTATATATATATATATATATATACACCTTTTATTTTTAATTTATTTTCAATTTTCATTTTATTGTATTGGTATTTAATGTTTTATTTATACATGCTTAATTATACTAATGCTCTATAAAATTTCATTACCTAAATAAACAATTAAACTTATATAATTTAATTGACATATCATGTAAAATATTTTCGCAAAAGTGTTCAAAATGCCACAATGAAATTTTTTTGTTTATTGAATAAGAACCTTATATTACCACATTTATTTCTCATATTATATATATTCAAATATTCTATCTATTTACACACGTTTTCAAATAAAACCCATCTTCAGTTATGCATGAAAAGATTAAAAAATTAATGCATTTTAACTAGATTCAGAATATTTTATGCCTAAAAAATTTGCACACACACTCCTAAAATTGAGCAAAATTTCCTTTCTTACATATTTTGGAAATAACTTTTTCTTTATTAAAATATCTTCGAATTTAATTAGATATATGGTATATATATATATATATGTGTGTGTGTGTGTGTGTTCTTTATTTACTAAACTACAACTTTCTGAGATAAATTTATTTTGTATTACTAGCTCGTTAATACAAATTGTATTCGGTGACAAGACATGTTTGATAGTTTAAACTAAATTTATATAAAAAGACTTCATAAATATATTAATAAATATTTATGACTTTACACGTACATTCGGATTTGAGTAGCACATGCTAACTTATTGTTTTAAATATTAAGCATAGTTTGGGAAAAACTATTTTAATTTTTAATAACTTTAAACAGTTTTTTAAGTTATCGTTTGTGCCATATAATGGGCTATTTTGTATTACATCAATAGCGTAATATAAAATATATTATATTATGTATAGCAAAATGATTATTAAAATTTTATACATATTACAAAATCAAGAACTAGTTTTTATCCTTTAAATATACTACTAATTTTTACTGTACAGAGAGTTCATATCTCAACCGAAAGAAACAATAGTGTTTTATTCAAAAATCAACAAAGGTGTTTCTTTTCCGCTTTGTTCTTTAAACATGTGAACTGTAAGAAAATTAAAATTCTGAGAATCGATTAAAAGATCTAGTTTTCAACGGAAGAGGGTGTATGGAATTTGTATTTCTTCCTCTTACATATTTAACCACATATGTTCATATTGTTCAACAGTTGAACTCGCTCAGTTGTTGCCATAGTCTGATGATATATAGGATGTAAGTCCTTAAGAAGCAATTGGTAAAGTCTGCCTACCCAAAAGTCCTGTCTTAAAGAAGAATTTCCTGTGAAAACTAACAACCTTTAAAGTATAAAGAAATAATTGTCTATAATCACTATTGAACACACACACACACACAATTGAGAGTTATATAACAGACAATATCTAGTTTCATTATAAGTAAATACATATATGTGAACCAATACAGGTGGCTGCAGGATATGTATAATTTCCAGTGGAATGTTTATATTTGTAATAATAACATTTAGAGAAAATGAACAGATAACAAATGTTAGGTTAAATTTAATTAATTTAGAATTAACACAATGAAGTATAGAAAAAAAGTAAAATACATTTAGTTTACAATAATAAATGAACTATTAAGAACAAGTTATTTAATAATTTAATTATTTTCCTAATTCCCACACCTCACGTCATGCTTCATTTCGTTGGTTCTTTCGAAGCTTTGATTTCTGTTTCATTAAACTGATGCTTGATAATATCTTCAGGATATAATATAACATATAGCTCTCGTGTTGCTTTGATGTTGGACGTTAATGAAAAACTAAGCAATTTAAATATTAATAAAATTTTAGTTCCAAATAGGGTGGTGAATTCCACACGTCAAATAGGGCTTTTTAATAAACTAAAAAAAAATAAAAAATGGGACCTCTTTGTGTTTAAACATAAATTTTATAAATACAATTATTAATCACATGACTATTCTGGAACTCGCTATTGTAATTTAATGAATGGTTCAAATTACGCTGTCGGTAATTTTAAAGGTTAACAGAGCTACAGAATCATTTCCTGGCACTTTATGGTAACTAAATACGAGCAGCTATCAATACTTGATGATAGTTTGTAATTTTGAAGATAATAATCAATCAGGAATACACCTGTCTGTTGTATCTGAAAAAAAAAGATATTCAAACCAGCTAAGATATGCGAAATTGATAGTAGTCGCTTAAGGTACATTCCCCATTACTTACAGCATTGCAAAATCATTTATAAATGTAAAGCCTAACCCATCACACAAAATATACATACTCATACATCAAAAGCTTAAACATTATTTTCTGTTGAACCTAGAGAGGAATATTTTAAATAAATCCTGCATTACTTTAAGATGTCCTAAACCTATCTTTTAAACACAGCATGCGATACTTTATGTTGGTGGATATGGCTATTTCAATCAATCAATCCGACGGAAGCCGTGATTCGACTTCAGGAGATAGGGGGAAATAGGGGAGAATCTAATGACAGTCACACTTATCCCGAAAAAGGATTTATGGGCTTAGTTTGATGCAATTGTTCCACTAACAGCGTGACACTGATTGACGGAAACAGGCTCACATGCATTTGCAGTAATGTAGAATTTTCATTTTGTGTATTGACTTTGAACTGATAGACATATAACATAAAGAGGGAGCCTTCAAAATATATACTGTAAATGTATTTGATAAAATCTTAAGTAGTTAATCTTAAACATTCTCGGAATATATATATATATATATATATATATATATATGCATATGGTTCCAGAATCTGGCAATAGCTTGTTTATAGTACTCAGATTTAGAGCGGGCTTTGCATTTTTGAATGCATTTTTAGGTAAGTTACCTTTTTCTCATAAATGATTTAGATTTTTCTATCCATTATTTTCAATAGTTTTTATCAGTATTATTAAAAGAAAGAGGAAAGGTTGGCTGGCCAAAAAACATGTTCAACCCTCTTTTTATATAAATTATTTTATATATAAGTTGTCCTAAGTCAGCAATGTTTAATATACTGTAGCATCCACTCCTTTATATATTTTTTTTATATTTAACTCTATTATTTTAATTCTTCATATTTCCTTCCTCCTATATTGTCTGGTTATCTTGCAATTTGAATTCTTTTCAGATTTGATCATATTTATTCATCTCTCTCTTCTAGAGAAATTTTTATTATATATATATAATATATATATATATATATATATATATATATATAGTATCATAAATGAAAAAATACACAGTATAATAAAATGAGAGTACTAAATTATACCAACAAACTAACAAAGCTAGAAAATGTAAACCAGATTTCAAGAAACATAACTATAAAAAATGATGAAAAAGTATATTGCTTAATATATATATCTATGTTCCGAAGAGACTTTATACTATTTACTATCATTACTAGTTATCTTAGGTTTATAAATATTTTGTGTATACTTTTGAGTTACAAGTATATATATATATATACAATCTCTCTCTCTCTATATATCTATATATATATATCTCTCTCTCGCGCTCTCTCTCTCTTTATATAGATATACTAGCCATTATCCGTCAACTTCACAAGGTATTTCATGATGTTATGTGAATATATACTGTTTATATACACATAAATTATTCTTATCGTAGCATTAAGAATTCGATTGCATTGAGACATAATCTTATAATTCTTGATTTTAAAATGATAGAACTTCCAAATTATAATTTCTAAAACTAAATCAGAATCATCTTTTACTTTTCCGTTACCCCCTTTCAGTCGGATTTTCGTCAAACCCATTTTTAGTTTATATCTACACAGTAACACAAACATGAGTGCCAAATCTTCATGTCTACATCTAATATTCCTAACACGGAATTTTTCTTTTTTAATAAGCTCAAACAGCCACCTATGAAAATCAATTTCTGAAGATCCATTGAACAAACCCATTCAGTTCGACAACACAGACATACATACCAAATTTCATTACTGTGGGTCTACTAGTTTGAAAACGAGTATTTTTTAATCAAACGATCCCCTCTTTTCAATAGGATTCGATTTCTGTAAAATCTTTTCTTAGTGAATTTCCATTCAACAGAAGTTACGTGCATACTAAATTTAATTTCGGTAAGTAGTAGTTCGATATCAAAAACTTGCTTATAAATAAGTCCCAACAACGTTCGGCTCTCACTCCCCTCTCACTCGGACCCAATTTCCTCAAAATCCGTTCATTAGTGGATCTATATTCAACAGAGAAACGTGCCAACAAAATTTCAAGTATTTTTGTCTAACACTTAAAAAGTGTAATATTTATCTCTTACCCCCTCTTTTTATCTTAAGCCCTCGCAATGACGTTTCGGGTCGATATTCTAAAAACTTTTTACTGTAAATCTATCTCTATTCAATGAAATAAATGGGTTTACCACATTTCTAGCATGAAGGTTTAATAGTTCAAAAACGGGAACATTTGTGTATAACTAACTCCCCGTAAGCATCCATAACACTTCTTACGATTCATTTTTCGCTAAATCTTCTTTAGTAGTGGACATTTAATTTTTGAGAGGAACATGTCCACCAAATTTCAAGTTTGTAATAGTTCATTGAGACGGGGACATATATCTCAAAAGCGTCTTAAGCCCCCGCTATGTCCCTTAGAGGCCAATTTTAATAACTCAGAAATGTTTGAGGGCATGCGTCCAATTATTTCCCAAAGTTTCATCGAAACCGGCTGAACAGTGTGCGAAAACATACGATACATACAGACGCGAACCATAACTTTTTTGTTCATATAGATATATAAAAAGGGAGAGAGGAGAGAGAAATTTTTTTACAACCTTCTCTAATTGTACCATAACTGCAAATGTTACGTAAGCAAAATATATGAATTTGATTTGTCTTAATAAGTTGTATTTTTTATTTCCCCACACAAGTCATCGCTTCCTTTAGTGAATTGGTTCATATATAATTAAATAATTCTTATTTATATTATGTTCAGCTAATTTATTTATTTTTGAATTTCGAATAGTTTTTAATAAAAAAATGAACGGTATACACATTTTTAAGAAAAAAAATTAATTTAATCAACATATTTTTAAAATTTTCGGACATTGATCTTAAAATTGGTCTTCATTAAAGAACTGTTATTGAAATTTCTTAAAGATACAAAGATAAATAGATTTTAACTATTCATACTGCACTTTAATTCAATATCCTATTTATAATGAATAATTGCAACTATTAGTTTAAGCTTAGTTTGTTTAAGTAAGTATCATTAAAAATACACACAAAAACTGTAAAACTTTTACTTTTCATTCTATCCCATGGATTAAAAGGTAATTTAATAATCAGCTATTATAAAAAATATTTCAAAATTTAGCCACAATCTGAGAATTTCTTCAAGAAATTCAACTTTCCTTGAATCACTCATTTTATGTTTTATCAAAGTCATCAAAAACCAGAATGTTATTAGTTTCAGAATAGTTTCTGCTCAAATTTCAATTTTTCATTATTAAG